>CM053030.1:201940979-201983479 GCA_028564925.1 Lithobates sylvaticus | reverse complement strand
AAACGATTGTCCTGGTATCAACGGAATGCTGTAACTATACCCTAAAGACATAAACAACAGAAGGATTGTATTACTTTCTGCAATGTGTATGTATATGTGTGTTTCTCGGTAACAAAGTAAATTTAGGAAGTGAATCAAGTTCACCTGTAATGTGAAGGGACTACGTAGAGTTAGTACTTACTTTGAAATAAAGTAGGTTATTGACTACTAAGATGTAAGTTCTACTATACTGTTGCAGAACTGGCTAATTTGTACTACGAAGAATGATCTGGCAAAGCAATGCACATAACAATCATGATAGGGTTAATTCATAAAACAGAGAAAGAAAGAAGTACAAAATTAGAGCTGTAGCCAAAAACAGCCAATCAGGTTTCACTTTGTGGAATCACTAAACTGGAATTTTAATTTAACAAATTTACAACTTTGTTATTTTTTTTTTTTAAACTGGCAACAAATCTGCTGTGCTTGGGTCAATGAGGTTGATTTACTAAAGCCAAACAGGCCGTTTCCTTTGCATGGGAAATTGCACTTTGCAAAGTACATTTCCCATAGCTGTGGTGAACGTGGTAAACATTTTCCAAAGAATATCCAATCAAGTGCAAGGGAAAAAAATGAATTTTTGCTTGGACATAATTGGATGATGGAAGTCAGCAGAGTTTCACCTCATTCACTAAGGGTAAGTACTTTTTCAAACTGCAAAATACCTTGCAAAGTGACTATTTGCCTTTGCCCCTTTTTTTGTAAGTTGATATTACATAAATACTGGTCAAAAGTTAATAGCAGGAAAAAATGATACCTGACTCAGAGGGTCTACCGTTTTTCTCTTGTTCTCTCCAATGTGTACGTAGCTAAAAGGAAAAAAGTTTAATATATGTTAAATCAAACTATGTTGGCTATGTGTCGAAATACAGTCATTAAAAAGTAGTTACACACACTAAAAGAAGATAGTGGTACAAAGATATAGATATATCCCTGGAATCCAATGAGATATTCGAAAATGATACCTGTAGTATTCCCTCCTGAGTGAAACCTAGGGTACACATAAAAATCTTTATACACTTTACTAATGTAGTCATTGTTGGCTATGTGAGCCTGTGTTCACTTCAAACATTCACTAACAATTATGTTCATTTTGTTTCTATGAATTTGTTAAGGTTAAAGTGTATCTGTCATCAGAATTTGAAATTATATAAAGATTTCCACATTGTATTTAAATTATTTCTAGGCTACTCCTATTAATTTGAACACTCTTGAAATTAGTACACTTAGTGAAGATCCTTTAAATCCACCAACCGTGAAAATCATCCCCAATAAAGCACAAGTTAATCTCATCAGGAGTGAAAATGATGAGATTCAAAAAAAAAAATCAACCCAATGTAATAAATTTATAAAATGTGAAAATCTTTTTTTTTGTGTAATAAACACATTTTAAAGCCAGCTCCTTTGAGTAATAAGGAAGAAAGGTGCAAACATTTTTAAACTAAGTCAAAGGTGTTACCTCCAAGGTCATTAGTCTAGTGGTGGTGGTTACCTCTCTAGCTATGCCAGTGTCATAAAGCATTTTATCTATGACTATAACTCAGGGGTCTTTTCATTCGGGGTACAGACACTGCAGCAACGGCGTTTACGATTTAATATAATAATGCTGTATATATGCTCCTGCTGGTAATAGATACGTAAAATCTGTATTGAAAGACTCACTGACCGCTGGCATCTGACCCACTGACCTGGAACAAACGTGCAATTTAAAAAGTAGTGTGAAGTAGAGTGAAGTCAGAATCTAATCTGTGACAAACTTTCCGAATGAACGGACTTGGCCACACACAATCACACTAAAGTCCGACGGATTAGAACGTGATGACGTACGACTGGACTAGAATAAAGAAGTTCGTAGCCAGTAGCCAATAGCTGCCCTAGCGTCGTTGTTTGTCCGTCGGTCTAGCACACAGACGAGCAGATTTTTCAATAGAAACTGGGTCCGGCGGAAAAATTTGAAGCATGTTCTATTTCTAAAGTCTGTCAGATTTTTCGACAGCAAAAGTCAGATGGTGCCCACACGCGATCGAATTGTCCGACGGATTCGTTCCATCGGACCTTTGCTGTCGAAAAGTCCAGTGGTGTGTACGTGGCATAACAGTTTTGGAAGGAAAGGTCAGCAATAGCAGACTACATATCCGTTCACTAAAGCTTAACTTTAACCACTTAAGGACCGGAAGAATTTACCCCGTTAATGACCAGGCCATTTTTTGCAATACAGCACTGCTTCGCTTTAACTGTACCCAAAAAAAACTTGACATCCTTTTTTACCACAAATAGAGCTTTCTTTTGGTGGTATTTGATCCCCTCTGCGGTTTTAATTTTTTGTGCTATAAACAAAGCGTAAATTTTGAAAAAAAAACAAAATTTTTTTACTTTTTGCTATAATACATATCCAAAAAATATATTAAAAAAAACACATTTATTCATTACTTTAGGCCGATATATATGCTTTTACAAATTTTTGGTAAAAAAATTGGAATAGGCGTATATTGATTGGTATTTGCAAAAGTTATTGTGTCTACAAACTATGGGATCGATTTAGGGACTTTTATATTTTTTTATTGTTTTTACTGGTAATGGCGGCGATCTGCGATGTGTAGCAGGACTGCAACATTGTGGCAGACAAATCTGACCCCAAATGACACTTTTTGGGGACAGTGACATTATTAAATTGATCAGTGCTATAAAAAATGCACTGATCAATGTAAAAATGACACTGGCAGGGAAGGGGTTAACACTAGGGGGTGATCAAGGGGTTAACTGTGTTCTAACTGTAGGGGGATGGGCTGCCTGGGACCTGACAGAGATCACTAATCCCAATCACTGGGAACAGTAGATCTCTGTCATGTCATCTGTCAAAATGGGGATCCGCCTTGTTTACAAAGGCAGATCGATCTCCATTCTGCCTCTGTACTAGGCGACCGCGGGTTGCCGGTGGACATCAAGTCCACCTGACCCACAGGCACGCTCCCGTAGAATGCATGAGAGTGCGGTGCATGCTCCCGTAGCATGCATGAGAGTGCGGCGGCATGCCCCCGCAACTGCGCTTGCATTGGAAATGCTGATATCAGAAGAACTGCGACCGCTGGAGCATAGGGGAGAAGAGGCTGTGGAGACTGGTCTTACAAGCCGGAGGAGCCTAAGGCCGACCATAGATGGAGAGGTTTTCTTTCTTGCAACCATGGGTAGCAATAGTCGGGCTAGTAATAATCACATGCAAAATCAGGTAGGCTGGTTTTACCCAAGTTGATCATTCAATCAACTTGGGTACATTCAGCCTGCCCATACATGGTTCAAATCTCGGCCAGTTCTTGCTGAACCAACCAAGATTTGAACCATCTATGGTTGGCCTAAGGGAGTGAAAAAAAAGTGACTTTTGCCATCCCCTAGACCTATGCAGACCTTTAACCAGTGGCGGCCCATCCATATGGTAAAAAAGCAGTAAAAAAATAAATAATAAAATAAAAGGCCCTTTTAAAAAAAAAAAAAAAATAGAAAAAAAATTTCCTTTAAGTGCACTGTGTTCGGGCACTGGACACAGTGCACTATGGGAAGCGCCACGTCAATGCAATCACGAGATTGCAGACGAGGCACTTCACTTGCAGGATTTTTACCTGCTTTGTGGCGCATTCCATCGTAGTATCACTATGGATGGTGCTTTGTTCTTCGAGTCAAGAGGTTACTTCGGGTTTCCCTGTGCCAGAGGGAAACCGGAAGTGACGTCAGAAGCTCTGTGGAACGCACAGCCCGAATAGAGCTGGTAAGTAAGGCTCTAAGGCTGCAAAATAGGTGAACTGCGAGCGCCATGCTTAGCGCTCACAGTCCACTCAGCTGTGTTAGGAAAGTGAATGACTATTCGCTTTCCTAACACTGAACTGCCTCTTCGCCAATCAGGTACTCAGGTCTGTTACCTGTCACCTGATTGGCTGAAACGACAAGCGCCCCGCTATTGGACACCTATCAGGAGGCGAGGACAGGAGATGAGGACGGGAGAGGAGATGCATGAAGGATGCCGTCACCTGCTGCCCCACAGACACAGGGTAAGTGCCAGGCAGACGGCGAGCGGGCGGGGGGAACACTGGCAGCATTTAATGGGCACACTGGTAGCATTTGAGGGGCACACTGGCAGTGTTTGATGGACACACTGGCAGAATATGATGGGCAGTTATGCACACTGGCAGCATTTAATGGGCACACTGGCAGCATTTGATGGGCACACTGGCAGCATATGATGGGCCGTTGGGCACACTGACAGCATTTGATGGACACACTGGCAGCATATGATGGGCAGTTGGGCACACTGGCAGCATTTGATGGGCACACTGGCAGCATATGTTGGGCACACTGGCAGCATATGATGGGTAGTTGGGCACACTGGCAGCATATGATGTGATGGGCAGTTGGGCACACTGGCAGCATTTGATGGGCACACTGGCAGCATATGTTGGGCATACTGGCAGCTTTTGATGGGCAGTTTGGTACACTGGCAGCATATGATGGGCACACTGGCAGCATTTGATGGGCACACTGGCGGCATTTGTCACAGTAGCTGTGTTTGAAGGCACAGTGGCTGCATGTGATGTCACAGTGGCAGCGTTTGATGGGCAGAGTGGCAGCATTTGGCAAAGTAGCTGCGTTTGATGGCACAGAGGCAGCGTTTGATGGCACAGTGGCTGCTGTTGATGGGCACGGTGGCTGTTTTTAATGGACACAGTGGCTGCGTTTGATGGGAACAGTGGCTGCGTTTGATGGGCCCAGTGGCTGCGTTTGATGGGCCCAGTGGCTGCGTTTGATGGGCACAGTTGCTGCGTTTGATGGGCACAGTGGCTGCGTTTGATGGGCAAAGTGGCTGCAATTGATTTTTTTTTTTTTTTTTTTTTTAATTTTCAGCTTGTTTGCGCCCCCCCCCCCCCCCCAAAAAAATTTTGAGCACCAGCCGCCACTGCCTTTAAAGTGGAAGTAAACCCCCCTATCGTTTTCAGCCAAGGAAGCTGCCATCTTTGCCTCTGTTTAATCTTCAACTGCCATGGTGCTGCACATGTGACCTGTTATGAGACCAGCCATTGGATGGTTTGACAGTTTGGTTGAGAGCACAGCCAATGTGCAGCTAGCATTCCCGGCATGCCGGGAATGTAACTGTTTTTTGAAACTGTAAATTGATGGGTTTACTTCCGCTTTAACTGATGCAGTGCAGGGAGCAATTTTATTTTTCTCTGAGTTTGGCTTTAAAAGCTGCTGTAAAAAAATACCTGTAATAGTGTTTGGAACATTTTATGTAGTATAATACATGTGGTATACTTGCTTTTATAACATGTGCTATACAAAAAACAATAATAATTTTACTGCAACTAGGTTAACAGAAACTGTTTATGATCTATAAGATTTAACCACTTGACCTCGTGGAAGATTTACCCACCTTTAAGACAGGGAAATTTTTTTGCATTTTGGCACCGCGTTTCTTTTCTTTTTTTTTACAGGTTACCTGTTGTTTTTTTTTTTTTTTAACAGGTAATATTTATTGAAATAATGTACATATGTGAAACAGGGAGACAAAAGTCTGCACAATTCAGATTTGATATATAAGGGTTAACAGTAAGATATGCAATACATCATAGAAACAATCGCAGAAGGCACTTAAAGAAGGAAATCGAGTCTCCTAATCAGTCAAGTCCTTCTCCACAGCATTAGAATGCAAATGATTTATTCACTCCCCAATTCCTCTGAGGAAAAAACACAGGTGAAGAAAAAGAGGGGGCACTGCGTTATTTTACCTGACAATTCCACGGTCATACAACGCTGTACTCAAATGAAATTTGTTTAAATTTTTTTCCCACAAATAGAACTTTCTTTTCGTGGTATGTGATCACCACTGCATTTTTCATTTTTTGCGCAATAAACGAAAAAAGAACAACAATTTTGAAAAATTAACAATATTTTTTACTTTCTGCAAAAAAACATATCCTATAAAAAAAAAATCTCTTAAAAGATTTTGGCCAAAATGTATTCTGCTATATGTCTTGCGTAAAAAAAAAATCCCAATAAGTGTATATTGATAGGTTTGCGTGAAAGTAATAGCATCTACAAACTATGGGATATATACTGGAATTTTTATATATTTATTTATTTATTTATTTATTTATACTAGTAACGGCAGTGATCAGCGACTTATAGTGGGACGGTGGCAATCTGACAAAAACTGATGCTTTGTGGGAACTAACTGCCATTGACATCACCAGTGCCCTTATTAAAGTAATCAGTGCTAATAGTATGCACTGTCACTGTACTAATGACACTGGGCAGGGAGGGTTAAACATCTAGGGTCATCAAGGGGTTAAATATGTGCTTAACAAGTGTTTGTGTGTGTGTACTGTATGCTGCTTTTACTGGGGATCTAGTTGTTCTCATTGCCTGCTTTACACTCACAGAGCTTCCATGAGATTCAGAGCCAATCGGAGTGTACCGGCAGTCAATCACTGGCCAGGACCTGGTGATAAATCACAGCCTAGCCGGGTGGGCACGCATGCGGGCGCCCCCCTACCCGGTTAAATATGTTATTTAAAGTGGAACTCAACCCGCCTATCTTTTACAGCCAAGAAAGCTGCCATCTTAGCCTCTGTTTGATCTGTGGCTGCCATGGTACTGAACATGTGATTCGTTTTGAAAGAAGATGGGGACGAGCACACCAGCTCCAGACGGTGTCTCGGATCCTGATTGCATAGATTGATAGGAGCGCAGCCATTGGCTCTCGCTGCTGCTGGGAGGCGGGGGCGGGGCCAAGTCCTGCTGTCTGTGTCAATGGACGCAGCAGCAGGACACACAAGCGCCCCCGCACAAGTGCCCAGTGGAAGAGCGGCTCTCCAACAGGACACTCGAGAAGAGGAGGAGCCAAGGGCGCCACTAAGGGACCCCAGAAGAGGAGGATCGGGCCCACTCTGTGCAAAACCAACTGCACAGATGAGATAAGTATGACATGTTTGTTTTTTGTTTTTTTTTAAACTGAACGTTTACATATCCAAGTTGATTTTGTAAGCTTGTAAACAGTCCCTTAAGCCCGGTACACACGATCGGATTTTCCGAGGGGAAATGTGTGATGACAGGCTGTTGCCGGAAAATCCGAATGTTTGTACGATCCATCGGACAATTGTTGTTGGATTTTCTGTGGACAAATGTTGGATGGCAGGCTTTAAAATTTTCCGCGGACAACGGTCTGTTGTCGGATTTTCCGAGCGTGTGTACAAAAGTCCAAAGTACAAACACGCATGCTCAGAAGCAAGGACAAGCCAGAAGCGGTTGGTCTTGTAAACTAGCGTTCGTAATGGAGAATTAACATTTGTGATGCAGCAAATTAGTAAAATCTTGAAAATGCAGCGCACATTCTCTTCTTCTTTAATGAGATAATAATGAAGCTGCTTTTCTGGTGATACTGATGGAGTTCTGCCAAATGTATTTTAAACGGCTTTTATTTTCTAGTGATATCAAGAATAATATTATTATGCTTTTTTTTTTTTTATGGTCAAGTTACCACAGCACCATTATCCGTAGTTTTTAAGATCAAAAGATACAACTATGTTGGTGTCCCTTATTAATTTTACATTGTATTTTTTTTAAATGTAACAGCCTACTCCCAAACTGTCATTTGAAGTAAAACACAAAGCTAAGTATTCTTCTCCACAATTTTTTTATTGTGCATTAAAAAAAGAAAATAAATAAAATTAGACATGCTATCTGCCAATAGAACTTAACCAAAAAGTGCATTCTATGCATCCAAAAATATAGAGAATCTACCAAATCAAATCTTTATTCAACCAAAAAATAAAATAAAAGCCTCATGCATGTGTCCTGTTTCTTAACCACTTAAGCCCCGGACCAATTTGCAGCCAAAGGACTAGGCCCCTTTTTGCGATTCGGCACTGCGTCGCTTTAACTGACAATTGCGCGGTCATGCGACGTGGCTCCCAAACAAAATTGGCGTCCTTTTTTTCCCACAAATAGAGCTTTCTTTTGGTGGTATTTAATCACCTCTACGGTTTTTATTTTTTGCGCTATAAACAAAAATAGAGCAATAGATGCAATATTTTTAACTTTTTGCGATAATAAATATCCCCAAAAAATATATAAAAAAACTTTTTTTTTTCCTCAGTTTAGGCTGATACATATTCTTCTACATATTTTTGGTAAAAAAATAAATGTAAAAAAAAATGCAATTAGCGATTATTGATTGGTTTGCGCAAAAGTTATACCGTTATACTATTTGTTGGTCGACAATTCCTTGACGTTTGTATGCAAGACAAGTTCCTGTCCAACGCCCTTCGGACAAAAGTCTGAGGTTTTGCCTGCGGAAAATCCGATTGTGTGTACGAGGCTTTACACATAATCACTTATGAGGTTTTACTCTTACTTCCACCACAATGGAAATGTTAAAAGAACTTTAACAAATGTGAAAATTTGCTTTGGATTTAATGTTTAAAAGCAATAACTTATGTTGAACCACATCAATAAAAGGTTAATCTTTCAATAAACAACCACGAAAACTTGTTTAAGAAGTGTTTGTATACATAACTATGTAGACGATCAATTTTACTTTTAATTCTTGCTTTAATATTTGTTTAGCTACTAACAGTCTTCCATTCAGGTATCGCCGGCTGTTGCTGTCCCAGGCAGAGTGCATTTGGTATCACTCCGCTTGTGACAGGACCCGGCACTATACAGGAAGCATCGGCATATGCGGCTCTGCTCCCTCCGCAGCTGCTTGCTTCCTCTACCGCTGGCTTCATTCAATACACTGATGCTCTGGGATAGCGGGTCGGCAACCCGCGATTTGGGCTTGCGAACCAGCCAACCCAAAGCAGGAGGTCATGGGCCACATCACATCACCACTTGATGTAAAGGATACTTATTTATTTAATATACACAACCAAACTTTAGGATATTATGAAGCTTTCATTTTGATGAAAGGATTAGGCCATGTATTGTCAACGTATGATTCTCACTTGAATGACTGCAAAGAGGGCCAAAAGGAGAGTGGCCAGGGCATGAGAAACATCAGAGTGTTTTGGGGAATGATTTTATCATATTGCCTATGACAATCTTGGCAATAAATGACCACACTGCATTAAGTGGAGTCATGGATTGGCTCAGGGAATGGTTTTCCCAGAATACCTGGTTGGCAACAATACAATGATTTTCTTAACCAGAGAGGTCTGATGTACTAAAGTCATGCCTGGGAAAACAAATGCCCTGGGCTTGTGTACGCAATGCATTTTCTAAATAACACCGACTATAGGACAACCAATTTGACCTAAAGCCAGTCATTAAAAGAAAAGAAGAGCATGCATACTAACTTTTCCAGCAGCCTGTATGTTAAAACCCTGCCACATTGTAATCCATAGTCCAACACATCAGAGTGTGGTAAATACCTGCTCCCCTGCCGCACACTGTGGTTACTCCTGCTAGGCTTTAATGTCCCATAGTGAGGTAGGAGCCAACAAGAACTACAGGGCATACAAGCCAGCAGAGAGAACCATATTGTGCAGTGGGGGAGCAAGTATTCGACACACCAAGAAGTGAGAGATACCTACAGAGGTTGGAGATCAGCAACAGAGTGAAGTTTTAACACACATGCTTCCAGAAAGGTAAGTATGCATGCTCTTCTTTTACAGTGTGGTTTTAGATTAAGCTTGTGATTCTAATAACAGGGTAATTTTAACTTTCTGATATGGAGCTTGAAGATAAATGTTCAAAGGGTCAACAAGTATGTTTAAATGGGAAAAACTGGAAATACCCTCTATTGGAAATCCCTCTTTGTAGTGACATGGGGAGGCATCTTCTCCACAGATCCTGGATTTTCTGGGGACAAATAAATTGGATTTTACTTGCTTCTCTACCTATCACACTCTTCCACTTCCACTCTACCAGTAAGTAAAGTAAAAGGTAAATGCTAGTACTATACTGTTGCTGTTAGAGGGCAACAAATACAACAATGGCGTGTCTAAGTTTTCTTTTTAGTAGCCATTATTAAAACAATGTGGCATTCAATTTAAGGCTACAGTGCAAAAACTATTATTAAAAAAAAAACAGACAGAAAACTGCGTTAGGGCCCCAAAAGTAATACACATCAGCTAGTACTAAACTCCGATACACGGTGCTCAAATATAGTATAGAAAGGTGAAGCACTATGAAATGCACATAGACAAATATTAGTAGTGCCTAATGCCACGTACACACGATTGGAATTCTCGTCGGAAAAGCTCTGATGGTTTTCCCGACGGAATTCCGCTCAAACTGTCTTGCCTACACACGGTCACACCAAATTCCGACGGTCAATAACACAGCGACATACAACACATTCAACGGCACTATAAAAGGGAAGTTTAATGCTTCCGAGCATGCGTCGGAATTTTGCGTGTCGGAATTGCATACACACGATCAGAGTTTCCGATGGAAAGTTTTTCCGTCAGAAAAATTAAGAACAGGCTCTCAATCTAAAGTCCGTCGGAAATTGCCGACAGAAAAAGACCGATGGGCATACACACGGCCGGAAAATCCAATGAAAAGCTCCCATCGGACTGTTTCCATCGGAAATTCTGGCCGTGTGTACGCGGCATTAGTGTACACATTCATATGGTACATAATTGAACACGCTATTTGAGTTACAATATTCATGTGAACAACATCAATAAAATCAATTGTAAAAATAGAATAAAAAGTCCCAATGAAGAGTCAAGGAAAAATTGGTGATTTTCCCAGAGTGCAGGAAAAGGAGGAAAGATGTGAAAGTCCCAATGAACCTTCAAGCCTCCACACAGCAAGACTGCACACCACGTCAGTGCAACAAGAGGGGGGCTTACAGGAATAAAATGACCCCCGATCAGTAGTGGTCAAAATATTTTTGTAACAGGTCAATGAGATTGTGCCTTTTCTCAATCATTTTATCCATGAGGAACCCTTGACATTTTTTTCTAGTCTTAGGGAACTCCCTGCCAACATTGATTTATCATGGATCAGTGGGAAGAATGCCCCCTTACATTGGTGATCAGGGAAGAATGCCCCTGTTACATTAGTGGTCAGGTAAGAATCCCCCCCTTACAGCGGTAGTCAGAACGCCCCCCTTACAGACATCTGAAAAGATCACCAATGTCATCATGTCACTGGCTCTAACAAATGGCGTTGGACCCGGAAATCAGTAGACACTATCAGATGGGAGCTCATTCAGCCACAGTTCAAGAAACCCTAATGTGGCGCATACACGGTCGGAATTTCCGATGGAAACAGTCCGATGGGAGCTTTTCATCAGATTTTCCGACCGTGTGTATGTCCAACGGTCTTTTTCTGTCGGAATTTCCGACGGACTTTAAATTGAGAACCTGTTCTCAATTTTTCCGACGGAAAACCTTTCTATCGGATTTTCCGATCGTGTGTATGCAATTCCGACACGCAAAATTCCGATGCATGCTCGGAAGCATTAAACTTCCCTTTTATAGTGCTGTCGAACGGTTTTATGCCGCTGTGTAATTGACCGTCGGAATTTGGTGTGACCGTGTGTAGGCAACACAGCTTGAGCGGAATTCCGTCGGAAAAACCGTCAGAGTTTTTTCGACAAGAATTCCGATCGTGTGTACGCGGCATTAGCCATATTTTGGTTGTACCCAGGGATTTCACAGAACCCTGATCGAGAATGGGTATTCTAATATAATTTATTCATAAATATTTTGATCTACTTGAATAACAAATGTCAAATCTTTTTCTGATGTTTCCCAAAGTTCTGACATCAAAGTAAAGCACTGTTATTACTGATTAACCATGGTGAATAAAAAAAATAAAACCACCCAAGTTGGTGCCTAATTGTTTTAAATTTCCCCTAAACAGAAGATAAGCAATCGACTTGTAAACCTTCCTACATTGTTAACAATTTTTTTATTTGCAATCCAAAGTGAAAAATGTGTTGGTTGTTATTTCTGTAATCACAATTTCCAGACATTGCCTCACCATGAACCTCCAATGTTTATACAAGTCATTGCCGTCATTTCTGTGAAGTAGCCAACCATTTAAAAAAAAAAAACAATGTGGATATCATCTATAACAGTAGTAGTGATATGGCCACTTCATAACAAAATAAAAAAAATGGGGGAGGTAGTCAAAGTGGAGACAGCAGAAAAAAATCTCTATAATTCAAACATATTAAAACAAAATAACAATAGGTAGCCAAGTATACCAAGCAGTTGATAATGACAACTGGATGGCTTAGCCACCTTACTTTCACTGCAAGATTATAATTCTGAAGCACTTCAGCATTCTAATGCCCCGTACACACGGTCGGGAATTCCGACCACAAAATCCGTCAGATTTTTTCCGACGGATTTTGTCCGACACTGATGTTGCATACACACGGTCGGACAAAGTTGTCGGAAAATCCGATCATCCTGAACGTGGTGACGTTCGTTGCGTATGACGGGACTACGTAGAGGCTAGTAGCCAATAGCTTTGGTCTTATAATGTGATCTGAGCATGCGTGGCACTTTGTCCATCGGAATTCGCTACACACGATCGGAAAACGTCCGATAGGACTTTAAAAATAAAATTTGAGAGCAGAAGATAAAACTTTTTCCGTCGGAAAATCCGACGGAAAATGTCCGATGGAGCCCACACACAGTCGGAATTTCCGACAACATGGTCCGATAGGACATTTTCCGTCGGAAAATCCGACCGTGTGTGTGTGGCATAACAAGTTTATTTTCAATGCAGTCTTTTCAAGTCTCTACCTGAGCTTCTTCTGTTGAGGGTAAAAATGGCATTGGCAGTCGTGGTTTTAGGCTTAACTACAAGCCTATTAAAGATATATGGCGGAGCAAAAAGATGAGATGTATGAAAGCTCCTAATATTTGAAATTATATGAGATGATAGCCTAAAGCTATGTACACACGATAGGATTTTCAGACAACAAAACCGTGGATTGTTTTCCGAAGGATGTTGGCTCAAACTTGTCTTGCATACACACGGTCACACAAATGTTGTCGGAAAGAACGCGGTGATGTACAACACGTACGACAAGCCAAGAAAAATTAAGTTCAATAGCCAGTGCGGTTCTTCTGCTTGATTCCGAGCATGCGTGGACTTTTGTGCGTCGGAATTGTGCACACACGCTCGGAATTTCCAACAAGTGTTGTTGTTGGAAAATTTGAGAACCTGTTCTCAAACATTTGTTGGCGGAAAGTCCGACAACAAATGTTCTAAGGAGCATACACACAGTCCGACTTTCCGACAACAAGCTCATATCCAACATTTGTTGTCGGAAAATTCTATCGTGTGTATGGCCCATTAGAAGACAGGTTGTGATAGGAAAAAGATCACTGGCATTGATAAGTCAGTGGCAGCAGGGGTGGTTGCTATGCCCATGAAAAATCTAAAATTGATCATACACTTTACAATCTGATTTTAAATTCTCCCTTAAATCTATCAACTACAAACTGGATACAAACTGACATTTTTGTCAATATAAAGGAGGTTTTACAGTGATTTTTAAAATCAAAAAGTAACTTGTATGGTCAGCCTAAGCATATGCCACAGCCCACAGATCCTGTTATTTTAGTAGGTAATTCTCCTTTACATGCATCTAACTCTGGTGATAATGTAGTGACTGATAAATACATGGTAACTGATTTAGGGTGACAAGCTACCCTGGAGAATGGTTGGTAAAGAAGAGGTTGTTGATTATAACTCGTTTGCTTTTTAATATCCAATCTCTATTATTATTGGACTAGACTAGCTGCTAGACAAATGCAATCCTTATTTTAGTAAAAACAAAAAGTATCTTTAGGGCTCATAAACAGTCAATCCTACATTATATTTTGCATTTGTTTTCCAGGTGCTTGGCAGCAGCTTTAATCCCTTTAAAGTGCAAATGCTGTGTGTACAGAGCCAAAAGGCTTAGTTTACACCTCACTCCTGGGAGGCAGAATGTTGGGTGCTGAGCATTACATGCAACACGGAGACCGCAGGTGCCTATTGTTTTCTACCTACTGGGAGAGCGGTGTAGCCATACGCAGAACACTGCCTGATGAACACATTGTACTAAATGCTTTTGTACATTCAACACAGTGTCAATGTAATGTTAAAGCAACCTTGTCAATATTGTAAGGTTTATTGGTTTGCATCCTGTTTTGCAAAAATAGTGAGACTTATGTGCAGTTTCACCTATAGCAGCCACCTTTACCTTAGGGCTAGTATGCATACTTATACTAGGATGCCCCTAGGACCTAAGGTCCCAGACAGAATGAGAAACATGAGCAATGGTCTTGTGGGACTATCAGCAGACTTGACGTCAAGTGACTGTTGAAGCACCTTCAGTCAGAGTTGGGGAGGAATGAACAACCGGTTGGCAGGGGCATTGTTAGTAACATATTTCTGAGCCATCTGGAGCAGAGAGGAAAGGTCAAGAGAGAAAGTATCAGTAATCAGGGCAGAAGACAGAATTGGAGGCTTACCACAGTGGGAAAAGAACAGGATTCAAAACTTTGAGAAAGAGCATCTGCCCTAAGCTTCTTTGAACTCAGACGATAGGGCATGATGAAATTAAACATGGAGAAGAAGAGGGGCCACTAGGCATATTGGGAAGTCAGGCATTTGGCCAACTTAATGTACTCTTGTAATCCATTTAGAAGGTACATTGGATGTCAGGGTCCATTCCAGCCAATGCTCCAAAGCCCATTTCATGGCCATTAGCTCTCAGCTGCCAATGTCATAGTTGCACTCAGAGAAGATAATTTGTTTAGACAGGAAAGCACGAGGATGGCAGTTACTGTAGGATATGTGTTGTGGCAAAACTGCCCCAATCTCTGAAGCCTCAACAACTGGGGTAAGGCTGGGTCCAGATACTTCAGAATAAGAGCTGAAGTAAACACCTTCTTAAGGGCTTTGAAAGTTTTGATTGCTTCTTGTGGCCACAGTTTATGATTAGTGCCATGATAAGATTAGTAATGAGCACTACCTGGATTGATAAGCCCTGTTTTCTATAGAAATGTACATAAAAATGAATAGGTATGGCATAAAAGTTCACAGAGGCCACTGTAAAATACCCCAGACCTTGGTCTTGATCTATTGCGAAGTGTAATGATCAAATAAAGCGCCAACGGGAGGAGGGAGCGTCTCCCATATCTAACAGATATATAAAATGAATAAAACTTAATCCAGAGCCAAAGGATTTTAATTTTTTTATTTTTTACAGAGTAATGGAGGCTTATAACCTTTGTGATATTGGAGTGTTCAGCTCAAGTGGACAGATGCGTTTTGGTGCAGTGAGTCCACATCAGACAGGCATTTATAGTTAAGGGCCTGGTAGCCCACGTTTATTAAAGGGAAAAACAAAACAAAAATCCATCCAGGAATCCCACGCAGGGGTCCAAGCTTCAATTAAATATACAAAATTCAAATGAAAATGTTAGCCCACCTGGCTACTCTTCAACAACACTGCTGCTATAGGTACTTGCACCTCAAATGAGCTGCTTGGATGCACACAGTCTTAAGCCCCATACACACGGTCGGATTTTTGCATGGATTCTGTCCGATCGGACACAGTTGTTGAAAAATCAGACCGTGTGTATGCACCATCGGACAGTGTACGTCGGATTGTCCGACGGACAAAGTCCTATCTCCTGCTGGATAGATTTGCCGACAACACGGTCCGATCACACCAAATCCGATCGTGTGTACGGTTGTCCGACCGGACAAAGTGCTACGCATGCTCAGATCACATTACAAGACCAAAGCTATTGGCTACTAGCCTCTACGTAGTCCCGTCGTAGGCAACAAACGTCACCACGTTCAGAATGATCGGATTTTCCGACAACTTTGTCTGACCGTGTGTACGCAAAACCAACATCAGACAAAGTATGACGGACATGGTCCGACGGACCTGGTCCTCGGATAATCCGCGCGTGTGTATGGGGCTTTAGGCTCCTTGGCCACACACAGCTTCAAGCCCTTCAATGCACACAGCTTTGGGCTTCTTAATGCACACAGCATCTATCCTCACACAGAGCCACTTACTAGCAGCCACTGCTCCAACTCCACCTTCCTTCCCCTTCTGCTCTCACCAGCCCCTCGTTATATGGGCTGTGTGCACCTGGGCACACACCCTGCTGGCTGTCCACAAGACCTGGACACAGGGTTGGAGATCCCGTCCCACCCAAGACTCTGAGGAATCTCCAAACTACAGAGCCCCATAGGGAACTAGCAAAACCTTGAGAAAACAGTTTTCTCTGTTTCAAATGTACGCTCTGTAGCTCTGCACTCAGCCTATATGCAGACTCTGTGTCCACTTTAACCCCATTTTCATAGGGACAGAGCCTTGCTCTGCCACACCTTGTTGGGCTTTTTTTTGCCAACTATGTCCCATTGGGGAGATATCCCTTCACTTACTGTCCCTGGGCCAGAACAGAAAGTGAGAGCAATTCACTCCAAAGAGAGGGAATCCCTGGTTGTCACCAGAAGTAGTGTCCCCTTTGGAAGATTTCCCTTCTATTACTGTTCTGGTAACAAACCAAAAATGCTTGTTTTTCTTAGGGGTAGAGGGATAGGGTGTACTTGCATTATTTTCATGCTCCAGAGGGGTTCCTCCAGTGTTACAAAGTCTTCCCTCTTAGCTCTCTAAGGTGTCCCAGCTGCTGTCACACTCCAGCCTCCTCCATGTACAATGCAGGGTTATTAGCCATGCACTGTTATGTGTAAACCCTGAGGGGCTGCCAACAGCCCAGACCATCAGAAGGAAAGTGCTGGTGCCAGCTGAAGCAAAGTGTAAGGTAAGTAATACAGCCAACAAGTAGGGTGGGGGGAAGCCTACTGCAAAGGTTTTTTTTTTTTTTTTTTTGTCATTCCAGTCCTGAGATTAACACAGCTTTGCCACACAGCACAGCCCTGTCCTGCTTTTTTGGATCACAGGAGTGCACTTACTTTTCCTCTCCTGTGGCCCAGAGTCACCTGATAGAGGGCTATTGCCCAATATCAGCTGACGTCATAGAGCAGCTCCAGGCTTTGGAACGATCTCGACCATGTTGTTGGGATCCACCCAAGCTGCCCGACTGGCAGCTGCACCGGTTCCCTCTCCAATCCGGTACTCCAGTGAGCACTGGATGATCACAGCGGAGAGTGGAGACTAAAGCCTCGTACACGCGATTGGATTTTCCACAGACAAAGCTTTGGACTTTTGTCCAAAGGGCATTGGTCAGGAACTTGTCTTGCATACAAACAGCACACAATTGTCGGCCAACAAACACGAACCTAGTGACATACTACGTGGCTTTTCAGCTCTTTAGTGCCACCCTTTGGGCACCTTCTGCTAATGCCGCGTTTGGCGAGCATTGATTCCGAGCATGCATATTTGTACTTTGGACTTTTGTCTGACGGACTTGTGTACACAGATAATGGTTCACAGACCGTTGTCCGCAGAAAATGTATAAGCCTGCCATCCAACATTTGTCTGCGGAAAATCCAACAACAATTGTCCGATGGAGCGTACAAACGGTCGCATTTTAGGCCAACAGTCTGTGAACACACAATTCCTGGCGGAAAATCTGATCGCTAAGCACTGTACACACGATCGGATTTTCCGATGGGAATTGTGTGATGACAGACTGTTGGCCTAAAATCTGACCGTTTGTACACTCCATCGGTGCTATCGGAGGAAAATCCGACAACAGGACGTTGTCCGCAGAAAATGTATAATCCTGCCATCCAACATTTGTCCGTGGAAAATCCGACAACAATTGTCCAATGGAGCGTACAAACGGTCGGACTTTTGGCCAACAGTCTGTCACACACAATTGCCGTCGGAAAATCTGATCGCGTGTACGAGGCTTTATGCCGCGTAAACAGGATTGGACATTCCGGCAACAAAACCGTGGATTTATTTCCGAAGGACGTTGGCTCAAACTTGTCTTGCATACACACGGTCACACAAATGTTGTCGGAAATTCCAAACGTCAAGAACGCGGTTACATACAACACGTACGACGAGCCGAGAAAAATTAAGTTCAATAGCCAGTGCGCCTCTTCTGCTTGATTCCAAGCATGCGTGGAATTTTGTGCGTCGGAAATGTCTACGCACGCTTGGAATTTACGAGAACGGATTTTGTTGTCGGAAAATTTGAGATCCAGATTTTGTCGGAATTTCCCGTGAGTATCTCCTAAACTTGCACCGTTTAGGAGATATCCCATGTATCAGCATGTGCCAACATCATTGGCACATGCGCACTGGAGAAACGGCCCACTCGTGCAGTTTCTTCAGTAGTCGTGGCGTGACCGGCGGTTCCCACACGCATGTGCGGGAGTGACGTCATCGCGGCTCCGACCAATCACATCGCCGGAGCCCACGAACCCGGAAAAAAATTCGGGGAGACATGTCGCTGGTCACAGCGGTGTGCGGAGACCCCTGCAACAGCTTCGATCTAAGGTAAGCATTATGCCTTTGTCTTGCAGGTTTCCAACCACTTTAACCAGACTGTATTGCTAACCTGCAGAAGTCACCAAGCTGACTGTGCTATCTAGCAGAGGTGGCTGAATCATAACTGGCTGAAATCTTTTGGCAGGTAAAACTGTTGACATATACAGTATATGTTTCAACTGTGTATTTAGTTTATCTGGTGTTCAGTTTTGGCTGCATACCGGCTTCCTATTGTATGGCAGCTACAGGTGGTCAAAGAAAGACAATCATTTTTTAGAGAGGAAGTAAACTGCTGGCTTTTTTTTTTTTCCTGACCCGCAAAGTAAAGGCATAATGTAATGTATACTAGCACATTATGTGAAACTTACCTGCAAACGAAGCCCTCCACTGATACGTTGCCACCACTGGAGGCCACATCCATCTTCACCCATCTTCCTTCCGGGTCCGCGGACTCCAACTGTGACTGGCCACGTGACGTCACTCCCGCGCATGCATGTAGGAGCCGCCGGTCACGGCACAAGGGCTCTGAAGGAATGGCACGCCGATGACATCATTGGCTGCATATACAGTAAACACTGTATTTATCAGCATATAACACGCTCAGGCGTATAACACGCACCTTCATTTTAGGTGAAGTTTCAGGGAAAAAAAAATGTCTTTTAAATAAAGAACTTTGAAGCAAAATAAGGGTCAGTGCCCATCAAGTGCCTGTCTCACTATTGCTCATCTGCAGCCTGATCAATGCCATCTGCAGCCTCACAATTGCCCATCAATGCAGCTTGATCAATGCCATCTGCAGCCTCACAATTGCCCATCAATGCCCACCTGCAGCCTCACAATTGCCCATCAATGTAGCTTGATCAATGCCCATGTGCAGCCTCACAATTTCCCATCAATGTAGCTTGATCAATGCCCATCTGGAGCCTCACAATTTCCCATCAATGCAGCTTGATCAATGCCCATGTGCAGCCTCACAATTGCCCATCAATGTAGCTTGATCAATGCCCATCTGGAGCCTCACAATTTCCCATCAATGCAGCTTGATCAATGCCCATGTGCAGCCTCACAATTGCCCATCAATGCAGCTTGATCAATGCCCACCTACAGCCTCACAATTGCCCATCAATGCAGTTTGATAAATGGCCATCTGCAGCCTCACAATTGCCTATCAATGCAACCTAATCAATGCCCATCTACAGCCTCACAATTGCCCATCAATGCAGCTTGATCAATGCCCATCTGCAGCCTCACCATTGCCATGAATGCAGCTTGATCAATGCCCATCTGCAGCCTCACCTCAGATTACTGCTGCCTCGGAGGGGACAGGGAGGGGGCGGGACGAGCGCCATCAGATTACATACAGCGAGAATCTCCCGTTTACTCGGCAGCTTCTTTAATACAAAGTCCCGCCTCCTGGACCGGCTTCTATGATAGACAGAACACTGGTCCAGTTCCGGCCCAGGAGACGGGACTTCCAATTACAGAGGCTGCTGAGTAAACCAAATTGCAGTATCGGCGTATAACACGCACACACTATTTGCACTCAATTTTCAGGGTGAAAAAGTGCGTCTTATACGCCAATAAATACAGTATCTCCTATTTACGGTACCTATAGGTAAGCCTTATTATAGTCTTACCTATAGGTACAATTAATCAATTGAAAAAAAGAGCACCAGAACAAAAGAACCACTTCCCAAACTGAACCTATCAAGTAATACTAGTTCTCTTCTAATTCACCCACCCCCTCCCCTCCACTGCCTTATGGCCTAAACTGCTAACAATGGATGTCTATCTGCTCTAGACTCTCGTTTGTATCTGTCAAAGTGTGAGGTTCAGACAAAAGCAGACAATCAGTAGCTTTACCTAAACAGAGAGACCATACAATGTCAGCATTCAGGTATCGGCCGGCAAAGGGGGTCCAGAGCAGGTGCCAGGTAAAGATTAAACAGTTTACTTTTCTAAGCAGTTTTGCCTATAAGATAGCATGGGGAGGTGCAATAAGTTACCATAAGCATTCACAATATGTTTGCTTTAACCGCTTCAGCCCCGGAAGATTTTACCCCCTTCCTGACCAGAGCACATTTTGCGATTCGGCACTGCGTTGCTTTAACTGACAATTGCACGGACAATTGCGACGGTACACCAAAACAAAATTGACATCCTTTTTTTCCCACAAAAAGAGCTTTCTTTTGGTGGTATTTGATCACCCCTGTGGTTTATATTTTTTGCGCTATAAACAAAAAAAGGCCGACAATTTTGAAAAAAAAAAAGCTATATTTTTTGCTAGAATAAATATCCCCAAAAAATTTATAAAAAAATATTTTTTTCCTCAGTTTAGGCCGATATGTATTTTTTTTTGATATTTTTGGTAAAAAAAAAAATCGAAATAAGCGTATATAGATTGGTTTGCGCAAAAGTTATATTGTCTACAAAATAGGGGATAGATTTATGGCATTTTTATTATTATTATTTTTTTATTAGTAATGGCGGCGATCTGCAATTTTTTCGTGACTGCGACATTATAGGGGCCACATCGGACACTTTTGACACGATTGTCATTTATACAGTAATCAGTGCTATAAAAATTTACTGATTACTGTGTAAATGACACAGGGGTTAAACACTAGGGGATTTTTATCGTGACTGCGACATTATAGGGGCCACATCGGACACTTTTGACACTATTTTGGGACCATTGTCATTTATACAGTAATCAGTGCTATAAAAATTTACTGATTACTGTGTAAATGACACTGGCAGGGAAGGGGTTAAACACTAGGGGGCAATCAAGGGGTTAAGTGTGTCCTAGTGAGAGATTATAACTGTGGGGGGGATGGGCTACCACTGACATGACAGGGATCACTGCTCCCGATGACAGGGAGCAGTAGATCCCTGTCATGTCACTAGGCAGAATAGGGAAATGCCCTGTTTACATAGGCATCTCCCCGTTCTGCGGCTCCGTGACACGATCGCGGGACACCGGTGGACAACAAGTCCGCAGGACCCGTGGACATGTTCACGCTGTATCTGGCGGGAGGTGTGCCCGCTAGCCCCGCCAGTTAAAGGTGACGTACAGGTACGCCCATTTGCCCACCGCTGCCATTGTGCCGACGTATATCGGCGTGCAGTGGTTAGCAATCGGTTAAACATAAAAACCAACATGTAATATATTGCAGCTTACCAATCTTTAAACATGGTGGCTGCATTAGTTCTCTTTTTTTTAGAATTGTTTCCTTTTATTTTCACCTGCCAGTAACACATTTCTTGTCTTATGCCCCATACACACGATCGGAAATTCCGCCAGCAAAAGATTGAGAGCAGGTTCTCAATTTTTTCGGTCGGAAAAAGTTCCAATTGTAAATTACGATTGTCTGTACAAATTCCAACGCACAAAATTCCTACGCATGCTCTGAAACAATTCGAAGCATGCTTGGAAGCATTGAACTTAATTTTCTCAGCTCGTCTTAGTGCTTTACGTCACCACGTTCTTGACGGTCGAAAGTTCAGAGAACTTTTGTGTGACCGTGTGTATGCAAGCCAAGCTTGAGCGGAATTCTTGGATCGTTTTTCCGACGGAAAATCCGCTCGTGTGTACGGGGCATAAGGCTGGGTTCACACATGTCTGCAGTTTGCAGTCTGGAGCGGTTTTGTTCACCGGTTCAGGTGCGATTCAGCTGCAAATTTTTACTTGAATTCGCACCTAAACCAGAACCAAAATCGCACAGGACCCTTTTAAGAAACGGATCGTGGCCACCAGACATGTGTGAACCAGATCCATTAAGATCTCTGAGGCAGTTTTCAGGCATTTTAGCTCTAGAAATAGCACCTGTAAAGCGCCTGAAAACTGCCTCCCATGCCGCCCAAATGTGAAAGCCTGAGTGCTTTCACACTGTGGCGGTACGTTTGCGGGACGTTAGAAAAAGTCCTGCAAGCAGCATCATTGGGGCGGTTTGGGAGCACTGTATACATTGCAATAAATGAGCAGCGCTTCCGAAGTGCCTGAAAATTGCTTCCGAAGTGCCGCAACACTTAAAAGCGCCGTCCGAAAAGCGGCGCTTAAACAGCGCTAAAGCGCCACTAAAACGAGCAGCTCTTTAACGATAATGCACGGGCGGCCCCAGTGTAAGAGGGGTCTCAAAGTCGGTCCGATTCACATGTTATGTGAATCTGATGTGGTTAAAAACTCATCCGATTTGCATATAGGTGAGCCTAATGCCCCATACACACGGTCGGATTTTCCGACGGAAAATGTCCTATCGGACAATGTTGTCGGAAATTCCGACCATGTGTAGGCTCCATCGGACTTTTTCCGTCGGATTTTCCGACGGACAACGTTTTATCTCCTGCTCTCAAATTTTCCGACAACAAAGTCCTATCGGACTTTTTCCGAGCGTGTTTAGCGAATTCCGACGGACAAAGTGCCACGCATGCTCAGATCACATTACAAGACCAAAGCTATTGGCTACTAGCCTCTACGTAGTCCCGTCGTACGCAACGAACGTCACCACGTTCAGGATGATCGGATTTTCCGACAACTTTGTCCGACCGTGTGTATGCAACACCAGTGTCGGACTAAATCCGTCGGAAAAAATCCGACGGATTTTGTGGTAGGAATTTCCGACCGTGTGTACGGGGCATAAGAGTGTATGTCCACAGATTTAAATGGACTTGCCTAACAAAGCTGAATTTCTGCAAACTTTAGGGATTTACAGCAACAGATGCATTTTCCCTTAGAATAAAGGTTTTACATAAATTAATAAAAGCCGATCATTGTCAGTGCTGAAAAGTTTGTCTCAACCTTCCAACTGACACTTTTGTTGGACAGACTTACTGGACAGATCACCAGGTGTAAATAAAGGAAAAAAGCCTAAAAAAAAGAAAACTAATGCAGCCACCATGTTTTAAGGATTGGTAAGTTGCAATATATTACATCTTCTAAGGAAACATTACAAACCCTCATACACACACAACTCCACAAAAGTGTTATAACACAGAGCAATGTGAACAATTAAGATATGATAGTAAAATTACATATCCAATTTTTGATCACGCCACTATAATCATGCATGCTAATGTTCAGCATGTTGGAAAGGGGTCCAGTGTTATTGTCAAAGTGATGGACCATAGGCGATACAGCAGCCAATCATGGGAGACGTTTGACTGCACAGCACATCATTAAAAACGGCATGTGTAACCAAGTCCTTAGTATTCTTCATATTACTCTACATATTACAAAATGTCTCTGGTCCTTGTGACCAGAATTGCACACAACACACAAGAGAAGTGTTTTCTTAAGGCCCTTTTTTTATGCTGCAAAGAATAACGATAGGTGGGAAGGTGAAAGTTGTTATTTTGGACTAATTTGAACAAAATAGTTCATTTAGCCCCGATTCACACTGAATGCAGCTTTTGAAACCGCACTACTTCAACGCGGTCCACCGGTCAGTGCGTTTTCATGTGCGGCTTGCCAACATCTGTGCCACGTCATGCAAGCAAGTCGCACATGAAATCGCCAAAAATAGTGCAGGAACCTTTTTCGAAATCAGCGCAAGTCGGAGGCGCACCGATTTGAGCTGTTGCATAGGGTGCGACTTGTCGTGCGACTTTCAACTGTCAAATCGCATGACAAGTCGCACCATTGTGAACAGGGGCTTCACCATTTTTATATTTTTTTTTCTAAATTTGACCTGATGTTACAACATGGAAGAAGTCAGAAGCATCCAACATATTTTTTTTCCTTATAAACACCAACCGATATTTACCTTTTTACCCAATGACAGGCTTTTTGACACTTTCAAAATCTGTAGTGTATTCAGTACAAATGATCAAAACACAAAATCCTAGGCCACCACCATCAGTGAAAAGGTTGATAGGATTTCAGATTCACAGAAAATGTCACTTTCACGCTCAAGTAACTTATCCTAAAGCCCCATACACACGGTCGGAAAATCCGACCACAAAATCCATCGGATTTTTTCCGACGGATTTTGTCCGACACTGGTGTTGCATACACACTATCGGACAAAGTTGTTGGAAAATCCGATCATTCTGAACGTGGTGACGTTTGTTGCCTACGACGGGACTACGTAGAGGCTAGTAGCCAATAGCTTTGGTCTTGTAATGTGATCTGAGCATGCGTGGCACTTTGTCCGTCGGAATTCGCTACACACGATCGGAAAAAGTCTGATAGGACTTTGTTGTCGGAAAATTTGAGAGAAGGAGATAAAACTTTGTCCGTCGTAAAATCCGACGGAAAAAGTCCGATGGAGCCTACACACGGTCGGAATTTCCGCGTAACATTTAAGGAATCAATAGCAAAGCACTTTTTTGTTGTCCTATGGCGTCACGTAGAAAACAAGTTGTGCTGTCCATAAACATCACTATAAAATATCTAATGCCGCGTACACACGGTCGGAAAATTTCCGATGGAAACAGTCCGATGGGAGCTCTTCATCGGATTTTCCAACCGTGTGTATGCCCAACGGTCTTTTTCTGTCGGAATTTCCGACGGACTTTGGATTGAGAACCTGTTCTTAATTTTTCCAACGGAAAACCTTTCTATCGGATTTTCCGATCGTGTGTATGCAATTTCGACACGCAGAATTCTGACGCATGCTCAGAAACAATTCAACGCATGCTCAGAAGCATTAAACTTCCCTTTTATAGTGCAGTCGAACGTTTTTAAGGCGTGGTGTTATTGACCGTCGGAATTTGGTGTGACCGTGTGTAGGCAAGACAGTTTGAGCGAAATTCCGTCGGAATTCCGACGGGAAAACCATCAGAGCTTTTTCCGACGAGAATTCCGACCGTGTGTACGCGGCATAAAGCCCCATACACACGGTCGGATTTTCCCATGGATTCTGTCCTATCGGACAATGTTGTCGGAAAATCCGACCGTGTGTAGGCACCATCGGACAGTGTACGTCGGATTGTCCGACGGACAAAGTCCTATCTCCTGCTGGATAGATTTTTCGACAACAAAGTCCGATCACACCAAATCCGATCGTGTGTATCGAATTCCGACGGACAAAGTGCTACGCATGCTCAGATCACATTACAAGACCAAAGCTATTGGCTACTAGCCTCTACGTAGTCCCGTCGTAGGCAACAAACGTCACCACGTTCAGAATGATCGGATTTTGCGACAACTTTGTCCGACCGTGTGTACGCAAAACCAACATCGGACAAAGTACGACGGACATGATCCTCGGATAATCCGAGCGTGTGTATGGGGCTTTAGAGTTTGTGTTATTTTGTTGTACTATATTACAATGCATACCTACACAACAACAATAGCCAATTTTCTAACCATGGTTGGCAGAACTTACAAACATGCTAAAATGCCCATGGATGGATTAAAAAATATTTTATTGCAGAAATAAGGCAGAAAATATGAATGCCACTGCTGTCCAAATGCTACCTTAAATCGACTGCTAAAAACAAATCAATTAAAGTAACCACACAAAGGAAGATTTTGATCTGTCAGATCCATGACATTTATCACCAAGGTAAAATGAGTGTCTAGCTGGCTGAATACAGTCTAAATAGAATGTTTAAGGTAGGCTAGTCTTTTATATACATTGTTGATGTGACATTTCAAAATTAGATTTTGGCCCCTTTACGCGATTTTCCCAACCCTTTTACCCCAGAGGAACCCCTAAAATAATTTCCAGGCCTTGGGAACTGTTACCTAAACCAATGGCAAATTGGCAACAATACCCTGATAACATTTGTGGTCAGTAGGAAGAATGCAACCTTTAGGCTGGGTTCACACTATCTTCGCACGCGGCTCACAGCAGGGGTTCGGTGCGTCCCCGTTCACCATTTCAGGTCTGATTTCGGCCCGAATCTTTGGCTGAATTTGGACCTGAAACGGACCAAAAGACGCACAGGGCTCCTGTGCAAATTCAAACCGGAGATATGTGAATCGGCTCCATAGAGAGCCGGTCACAATCTCCTGCTATTGAGAATGAATGGCAGGAAGAGCCCATTAGCGACCCCTGCCTATGGGACCAGGGACTGAGACATTGTCATTTTAATATTAAAAATAAAGATGACAGTTTACAATAAACTTTATGAAATATAAGACAGTAACAGTTAAAAGGTCATGTGACTTTACCTATAAAAGGGTACAGTCATCAACGGTTTTCTAGTTGCAGCGCCGTCACTTTAAGAAGACACATCCCTCCCTCCCTCCCTATGTCGTGGTTCTTGTTATGTGGCTATATATTACACCTATATATGGGGGTATTTTTTTGGTATATTTGATTAGTATAGTTTGAGCTTTAATGGCTGAACTATTTCATGTTAGGTTTATATATAGTTCGAGCTCTAATAGCTGAACTATTTGTATATATGTTGGTAATGTAAAGTGTTATTATATGATTAAAATGGTATTATTATTATGCCAATAATAAAGGACCACGGCCATTGTAATCCACTTTTTGTAGTCTGTGTTTATTTATTGTATTGTTGTCTTTTGGAATATATGTCTTCAGCCTCTGGTCCCATTGGATGCGGGGAACTCACATCCAATTCACAATAATGTGAACCCAGCCTAGTGTTGGTCAGAATGTCACTATGGTCAGACATCTAAAAAGGTAATTGATGTAATGCTGCTGACATTGCCAAATGCATTGGCCCATGCACCATCAAATGGGAGGTCAGTAAGAACCCCTAGCAACCTCTGGAGGTACCCTGGTTGATAGTGGCTGCTCTATACAGTAAATTACGCCACAGCTGCTTACTGGGATACTATTTGTTTTGCCGTAACTGATTATGTATATTCCATCATTTTTGGAATAACACGTTCAATCAGAAGTGATTTTCAGTGCAGCTAAAAACCTCCTAGCTGGGAGCTAGCACTGCATTATAACGTTTTTTGTGAAATCTTATGCAAGTCTATATTAATTGTATTGCTTCCCTATGAGCACATTACCTTACAACTAGAGTTGAGCAAACCATGAATCAACTCTGACCGCAGAAATATGATTAGGAACATGATGGGAAATTGTGATCAGGAACATGATAGGAAATCGGGATCAGGAACATGATAGGAAATCGGCACCAGGAACATGATAGGAAATCGGGATCAGGAACATGATAGGAAATCGGGATCAGGAACATGATAGGAAATTAGGATCAGGGATATGATAGGAAATCGGCACCAGGAACATGATAGGAAATCGGGATCAGGGATATGATAGGAAATTAGGATCAGGGATATGATAGGAAATCGGAATCAGAAACATGATAGGAAATCGGGATCAGGAACATGATAGGAAATTAGGATCAGGGATATGATAGGAAATCGGAATCAGGAACATGATAGGAAATCGGGATCAGGAACATGATAGGAAATCGGGATCAGGAACATGATAGGAAATTAGGATCAGGGATATGATAGGAAATCGGAATCAGGAACATGATAGGAAATCGGGATCAGGAACATGATAGGAAATCGGGATCAGGAACATGATAGGAAATTAGGATCAGGGATATGATGAGAAATTGTGACAGGAACATGATGAGAAATTGGGATAGGGAACGTGATGGGATAGGGAACATGATGGGAAGTAGGGATAGGGAGCATGATGGGAAATTGGGATCGGGAACATGATGGGAAATTGGGATCAGAAACATGATAGGAAATCGAGATCAGGAACATGATAGGAAATTAGGGTCAGGGATATGATGAGAAATTGTGTCAGGAACATGATGGGAAATTGGGATAGGGAACATGATAGGAAATCGAAATCAGGAACAGTGTGGGTTTTAACGCATGCGACCGTCAAATATGCCGTATCCCAATGGTTATTTTAAATTTACACAAGTTAGTACATTTGCAATAAAAAAGGTATAATAAAATATTTACACTTACTCCAACTTTTTAAAACTTTCCCTTCCTCCTGCCACATAGCATTCTCCTGGTTGAAGATCCTCCAGAGACGTAACCCTGTGTCCATATCTTGGAGTGTAAAGGCTCCTTACTGCACCAAAGGGGGCTTGCACTCCACCTGTGACATCCTTCAGGAAGACCTCAAAGGTGCCAACCCTCTTCTCGTGAATCAGCATTCGGCGGCCACGATAATAGGGGTCTCCATTTCTGTAAACGTGTACTGCTTTGACAGCAGGTTGTTGGGCCAGGGGGGCTAAGGATCGCCCGCCGCCCCCTGCAGCTAGAGTCGGCTGCATACTCCACGCACTTGGCTGGCTCTCCTGTGCTTTCCCTGAAAGTGAGAAGTCCACAGTCAGTCACTTGAACAAATGGCTCCTTGCAGCGTACCTTCTTAGAGGGGATTAGCAACTACCTGGTGTTGGTGTGTGACTTTTGGTATCTGTCTCCTATTGTCTTCTCATATATAATTATCTCTTACTGTGTACCTGCCCCTCTGTACGTACGCTATCCTGACAATACATACCAAGCATGTTACCAGTCTATTCAATGAGTAATCTGTAGATCTCAGATAGTTATATCTATGTGTATGTGTCTACATGTGTTCTTTTATGTCAATCAAAGCTATTATAGCAGCCCATCAGAGTGCAATCCTTCTGATTCTATGCAGCCCACACACCTCTCTGTGCTAAGAAGTGCTGCTGTCAAAGCTAATGTGAGGTCTGAGCAATGCTGCAAGAGGGACCGCTGACACCTGCTGCTCTGCCCTCCCTGCCCTCCCTGCCCTCCTCCTCCTCCTCCCTCCTGACCACACCTGCTAGCTGTGTGCACACTGACATCTTACATGAATAATGCAGGAGGACCAGTCTTCATTCCCTGCCTTGCCCACCTCCACAACCCCCCTGATCATCGCCCTGCCCCGCCATTCCATACACCCATCATAACAAATACCTTCCCCTGGTCTCCAGATCACTCAGGATTAAATGTCCTGCAGCAGCATTTCTGTTTTCTGAAGCTTCATCTGGTATCCATGGTAACTTCCTTGACACTGGTCACATGGTGTGCATCTTGACACGCCCCTTCTTGCCATGTGCCCAGGCAGCTTTTTTTTGTGTTGTGCTGCTGGGCTTTCATCGCAGGATTTCCAGTAATCTGTTCACCCGGAGACCATCAAACTCAGTGCTAGGAAAAAATTATAATTTTGGATGGCCATGGAAAGTCTCATAGTGTTGCTGCATATAACATAAATAAAACACTGATCAATTCCGGTATATTCATGCAATAGAAGAAAACTACTATGAAGATTTTGCCAATATATAGCAATAGGGTGTTTATGCCCTGGTTCACACTGGTGCGATTTGTCATGCAACTTCACAGTTTAAAATCGCATGACAAGTTGCACCCATTGGAACCGGTCAAATTGTTGCGATTTGAGTCTTCTACTTTTTGGGGATTTCATTGCGACTTGCATTGACTTCCGTTAAATGAAGTCGCAAGCTGCAATGAAATCAGAGGTGCAAATCGCACTGATCTGCGGCTTTGAAGTCGCACCGATCTGCGTGCTTTGAAATCGCACTGAAGTAGCGCAGTTTAAAAGCTGCACTGGTATGAACCAGGGCTAAGTCAATGTCAGCTTGCAGACAGATGCGCAGTGTTCCCTACTTTGGGTGTAGGGATGAGCAGAATGATTTTAGCTAAATGATAATTGCCACAAAATTGATGCTCATTTAATCGCTTAAAGTGAATGTAAGCCCTAACTATAAAGTTCTCTTATTTGCACCCTTGTTAAAGCGGAGTTCCAGGCTTTTTATGTTTATTAAAAGTCAGCAGCTACAAAAAGTGTAGCTGTAGCTGTTGACTTTTAGTAAACAGACACTTACCTGTTCCGCGGTCCAGCGATGCCGCGGAACGGAGCATCGTTACTCTCCCCCGACTCCCCGCCAGAGCCTCCATTGCCACTCTGGGCAACCGGCCGTGACAGCTTTTGGCTTCATGGCCGGGCATGCACGGCGCATGCGCGAGTCGCGCTGCGCTCCCGGAGCGGACAGGCGATCTCCTGGGACCTGTCATGTGTCCCAGGAGGGGCCGCCTAAGGCGAAAGGAGGAGTCGCCTTGGCGTTCCCTGGGCGGAAGGAGGAAGTGGGACAGGAAGTCCCACTCCTAATGAAGCCCCCTCCCCCCAAAAAAAATGACATGCCAAATGTGGCATGTAAGGGGGCGAGGAGTGCTTAAAGCGGAAGTTCCACTTTTGGGTGGAACTCCGCTATAAAGTGGAGTTCCACCCAAAAATGGAATTTCCGCTTTAAGGGAAGGTGACCCCCTGGCATGTCACATTTGGCATGTCATTTTTTTTTTTGGGGGGGGGGGGGGGGGGGAAGCGGAAACCCTCTTTTTAGTGCGTGCCCGGTTGCGAAGCCACAGTCGGGCGCCCACAGTGACAATGCCGGCGCGGCAGAGAGGAGGTGGAGACAAGCAGGGCTTCGCTCCGCCGCATGCACCGCGGGACAGGTAAGTGTCCGATTATTAAAAGTCGGCAACTGCAGTATTTTAAAAACTCCGCTTTAAGTATACCATTGAACGTTTTTTCATTATATCTGCTTGGCAAGTTCCAAAAAAAAAAGTAGCTGTTTATTCAGCTAGAAATCTTGTAAGCTGGTAACTTTCTGTGCTCTCTGTCTCTGGACTATTATGAGTTAGAATTGTTTTCTGTTATCTCTGTGGACTACAAAACACCTTCCCCAATTGTGTTAGGACTACTGTTCTAACACAGTAGTCCTAACACATCCCCTGTCATAGGGTGAAAATGCTGCTCTTTACGGTTGTTACCCTAGGGCAGGTAGTGTATTACTGGCAAGATTAGCAGGTTAAAAAAAAAAAAAGGGTGGAAAAATAAAATGAATGCCGCCATCTAAGGATCAGTAAGCTGCAATAAAGTGTTTTTGTTCTTGGATTTAGATATACTTTGTGACAAATTTGCTTGAAAAGTATTTTTATTCAAGATGTTTGGTAGGGTAGTTTATTTATTTAATCCTGGGTTCTTTGTATGTGTGATTTTTTTTTTGTTTTGTTTTATTTGCATTTGTTGTTAATTGTACACTGACACTACATTTTATTTTTATACATGGGCACTCAGCCCATGGGCAAAGCCATTTGTTTTTGGGTTTTTTCACAGCCAAGCTCCATGCAGGCAGCCCATAGAAAGTGAATAGAAGCACGCTGGCTGTACATGCGAACCTTATTTAGTATAAGTGTTAGGAGAGGGAGGGAGAATTTTTAAAGACTAGTTAGGCTTTAGTTAGAATTCTACTTTAACCACTTCAATACCAGGCACTTTCTCCCCCTTCCTGACCAGGCCAATTTTCTGCTTTTAGTGCTGTCGCATTTTCATTGACAATGGCACGGTCATGCAACCCTGTTCCCAAATACATTTTTTATTGTTTTCTTTTAGACAGATATAGAACTTAATTTTGGTGGTATTTAATAACCACTGGGTTTTTAATTTTTTTGCTAAATAAACGAAAAATTACAGAACATTTTGCAAAAAAAAATTGTAGTTTCTGTTATAAAACTTTGCATATAAGTAATTTTTCTTCTTCATTGATATGCGCTGATGAGACTGCATTGATGAGTCTGCACTGATGGGCACTGATGAGGCTGCACTGATGACCACTGATAAGGCTACACCGATGACCACTGATAAGGCTGCACTGATGGGCACTGATGAGGCTGCACTGATGAGACTGCACTGATGACCACTGATAAGGCTGCACTGATGGGCACTGATGAGGCTGTACTGATGTGCACTAATGAAGCTGCACTGATGTGCACTGATGAGGCTGCACTTATGTGTACTGATGAGGCTGCACAGATAAGCACTGATGAAGCTGCACATATGGGCATTGATGAGGCTGTACTGATGAGGCGGCACTGATGGGCACTAATGAGGCCGCACTGATGGGCACTGATGAGGCTGCCCTGATGGGCACTGATGAGGAAGCACTGATGGGGCGGCCCTGATGGGCACTGATGAGGCTGCACTGATAGGGAGAGAGACACTGATGAGGCTTCACTGATGAGGTGCCACTTATGGGCACTGATAGACAGCTCTGATGGGCACTGTTAGGCTGCACTGATGGGCACTGATTGGAACTGATGGGGCTGCACCGATAATCAGGGCATTGATGATCAGTGCCCTGATTATCAGTGTAAATGTACCCTGTCAGACTTGGCGGTTACCGCTCTCCTTTCCTCACACTGTGACAGCAGGTGATGAAAGGAATGCTGATAACCAGCAAGTTTGTTTACTTGTGATCAGCTGTGATTGAACACAGCTGATCACATGGTAAAGGGCCACTGTGATTGGCCCTTTACCTCAATTGGTGATAAGCTTTGTCCGAAGAATAACAGAGCGACGATGTGGCTGTCTTTTGGCTATGGCGCGGAATTTAAGTCATTAAACAACTTTGTGGAAGGAAACAGTGATGTCAAACTGCCACACGGATCTTCCAGGTATAACACACATGTACTGTATACTTACATTGGTCCAAGCTGGTTCAATGTAACTTTGCAAAAATATTCATACCTGGAATGCAGGTTTAAGGTGGCCATCTACTGGGTGAAATTTGATCGGTGCTCAGCCCTGCTGGCACAGGTTCATTTTAACACAGACTACTTAGATCTGATGGTGTCACTGAGATTTCCATTTGTTCAAGCCAAAGAAAACCAAAAAGCACAAATAATCTGAGCAAGTGCACATTCCTTCCAGTTAATATTCAACTGAAAGAACCTCTCCTAGTGTTTTCACAGACAAAGTCAGACCAAGCAAGACACAAGAAGAATTCCCCAAAGATCTACTCCCACCCATCACAGCAAAATATTCTAAAGACATTTTATATTTATTTTTTAAAGTTGCAAGTATAGAAACAAAAATATAAAGAATGTTCTAAAATATTTATTTTAAACATTTAACACAGAGTGCATCAGACAGCTCCCTCTCTGCTGGTAGAGAGTAGGTGTGTAATCTGATCTCCCTTGCTGTTTCAAATAGCAGCTTTAAGATCATGTAGAAAGCTGATGACATTGCCACCTGCTGGCTTCCAATATTAAATGTAAAGAATACAATTTTACCTGATAGCAAGGAAATATTTTTCCCAGTTTTCATTTTTTTTTATTAAACATAATAGATATATAAAGTATATGACCCGCCAGGACAGAAATAGAAGAGATTCATGCTCCAGGTTTATCAGCCCTATCATTGCTTTTCTATTTAGTTAGTCGAACATACAGGTCAGGTGTCCTATCTATATGCTCTTTCCAGGAGATCGACTTACTAGGTAAGTATAGCGAGAACTATGAACACGGGAGGTTTTACAAACTCTACTAGAAGCCTTTCCTCCTGAGAGCAGCGTTTTGGCAGAAAAAAAAAAAAGGTCTGATCCTTGCAAAAGTGTCTAACGCTTTTATACAAGCGCTTAAGTCGCGTTTACAAGCGTCAAGTGCTTTCATTTCATTGGCCAGAATAAGTATTTATTATGGCCATGGACTCAAATTAACGATCAAACGCTAAAAGCGCCTAACATCAATATGCGTTTAGACGCGTCTACAAGCGCAGCGTTTTTTTCTGCAAAAACTCTTGCTGCTCCTGGACGTACTCGCAGTGGGGTTTTTTTTGCCTCTAAAAGCCCCTAAATGCTGCTAAAACCTATGTGTACACGGACATATAGGCTAACGTGCAGGGGGAAAAAAAATGCCAAACGCCCCTAGGAGCAGCTGCAAAAACGTCCAGTGGGCATCAAGCCTAAGCAGTGGCAGTTCACATCTCCCCTGCGGCTCCGGTGCAAATTTGCTGTCCTGTGCGTCTTTTGGTCTGTTTAAAGGGGTTGTAAAGGTTCGTAGATTCTTTTTTTTCTAAAAACAAACATGTCATACTTACCTCCACTGTGCAGTTCGTTTTGCACAGAGTGGCCCCGAACGTCCTCTTCTGGGGTCCCACGGCGGCTCTCGCGGCTCCTCTCTGCAAGAGCTAACCCCCTCTGGGAAGCGCTCTCCCAAGGGGGTTAGCTTGCGGGCACTCTCCATAGCCGCCAATTGTATGACTGAGCCCTGCCTCCCGGCGGCCGAGTCGATGGATGTGATTGACAGCAGCAGGAGCCAATGGCTTCGCTGCTATCAATCATCCAATGAAGAGCCGTCAGGCGCTGGGGGAAAGAAACGCGGGATCTAGAGTTGCCACCTCATCCCTTTAAACCCGAACACATACGAATTACACAGGTTCTGAGGCTAATTAATGTAGATAAGGCACCAAGTGAGCTTAATTACCACCTTAATCAGCCACAGAACCTGTGTAATTAATGTGTTCCGGTTTAAAGGGATGAGGTGGCAACCATAGCGGGATCGCGCCCACGGAGATTGGGGGTTCAGGTCAGTAAAACGGGGGCCGGTGACTGCGAGGTGTTTTTTCGCCTTAACCACTTGCTTACTGGGCACTTAAACCCCCCTCCTGCCCAGACCATTTCTCAGCTTTCAGCGTTGACGCACTTTGAATGACAATTGCGCGGTCATACAACACTGTACCCAAATTACATTTTTATCATTTTTTTCCCACAAATAGAGCTTTCTTTTGGTGGTATTTAATTACAGCTTGGGTTTTTATTTTTTGCTAAACAAACAAAAAAAGATGCAAAATTAAAAAAAAAAATCATGTTTAATAGTTTGTTATAAAATTTTGCAAACAGGCAATTTTTCTCCTTCATTGATATGCGCTGAGGCGGCACTGGAGGGCACTGATAGGCTGCACTGATAGGCTGCACTGATAGGCACAGATAAGGTGGCACTGATGGGGACAGATAAGGCAGTACTGATGGGCACAGATAAGGCAGTACTGATGGGCACAGATAAGGCAGTACTGATGGGCACAGATAAGGCAGTACTGATGGGCACAGATAAGGCGGCACTAATGGGCACAGATAAGATGGCACTGATGGGTGGCACTGATAGGTACCACTGATAGATGGCACTGATAGGTGGCACTGATGGGCACTGATATGTGGCACTGAGGTGCAGCACTGTTCTTGAGGCACTTATTGTGGGCACTGATGGGTGGTACTGTGGGCACTGATAGGTGGCACTGTTGCCTATTGTTAGGTGTCACTGGCAGGGGGTACAGGTGGGCACTGATGAGCTGGCGCCAGCTCGCCGTGATCGGGACTGATGTCCCTCTCACGGCCACAGGTGATCGGCTTTTTTTTCTCTCCTCGCGATCGACCCCTTACTCCGGCTACGTGATCCAGCGAGTCTCACAGACTCGTTGATCACAGAGCGCGCCGTGCGCGCCCTCAGGGGGCGCGCAGGCTGCTCGTGCCGGCAAAGCAGGTCTGCGCTGTAGCCATCATTCGGCTATAGCGCGGATCTCTAGTGGTTAATGCATAAGATGCATTAAGGTGAAAAAACACGAAGGTTTACAACCACTTTAAGGATCACAAGTGTGAATAAAAGAAAACAAATGCAGCCACCACATCTAAAGACCAGTAAATTGCAGTGCTATCATTTTTTGTTCTTACTTAGATCATAGTGATTCATGCATTAGAAAGTGTATCTATAGTTGTGTGCCCTCATGTTGTAAAGAGCTGCGCAAACTGTTGGCGCTATAGAAATCCTGTATAATAATAATATAGCCGAAACCTTTTATTTCGCTTTGGATGTAGCTTAGAAAGGTTCGAGTTATCCATGTGCCCTAAGGGGAGATTCATACTCCTATATTTGTAGTAGTGGGACGTTTTTGCTTTACAATCTATATTATCGCACAGCAGACACGACACAGAATGTTCGGTGGACTCCGCCAAAATGGCCCCTGCAGGGAGACCGATGGCAGTAGGGGGAGTGTGCGCTCTAGCGGCTGGATGTAGTGACTGATGTGAAGTGTGCGCGCGCCGTTCCGGTTGTGTAACCCATGTGGAATCTGAGTCCCATGATGGTGTAAAGTTAGGAGTACAGAGTGGAAGAAGGGTCATTGTGAAGTCAGGTGTGAGTGTCCCCGGTACCCCATGGATGTAGCCGGGCCACTTGTCAGGCTTGTATCAGCCGGCTGCAGGAGACATTTGAGCTGTATAGTGAGACCGAGCAGGACTTCCACCACCAACTCCGGGAACTTCCTGCTTGGCCAAGGACTTCATCCACGGTGTCACCGTGTACAGGAGAGGAGAGCTAATCACATCTATAATGGTGAGCTCCACTATAATGAATGGCACGGGACACTTCACCAGCACCAAATCCTGCCCATGGGGACACAGCTACATCATAGTTCTTGACTGTTAGGACTGCTTTACACCTCGGTTTTCAAAGTGTGGATTTACATGCACATTTTAGGTAGGATTTAGATACTGGTGGGAAGATTACCAAAGATTGGCGTATGGCAAAAAAGGGGCACATTTCTGATTTATGTAGCACTACAGTATGCACAGTGCATTGAATAAATAAAAGTACGTATGTCACCAGCACACCTTCGTTGTCATAAATAAAATCCACTTTCGTTAGCGTGCAATCAGCATGTCAGAATTGTTTCAGAACCTCTGAGGGTCCCTTCATCATGTCACTTTTGTCTCATGAAAGGACCCTCAGTGGTTCCCAACCATGTTGTTGTCATGCTGATCATACTACAAAGAATAGTGCAGCGCTAAGTGTCACAATTAATACATCTCATCCAATAAATCAATACATGAAAGATATAGTTATTGGAAAGGAAAGATCATAAAAAAAGTTCATATAGAAATCAGGATTCCAAAAAGTCAACAAAGGGTCAAAAAGGCTTTCTATTCCATTAAAGCCGAGTTCCACTCAAAAATGGAACTTCCGCATGAAATAAAAAATGTTGCGTGATAGTGGTGCCCTGTCCATCCATACACCGCCTCTCCCTCCTGCATTGCTGCTACTTGCTGGCTGTCCATACAAGTCATCCTCTCTCTTCTGTATTGCTGCTCCTTGCTATCCATCCATCAATACACATCCTTCTTTCCCTTTTGTATTGTGCTCCTCACTGTCCGACAATAAACATCCTCCTCTCTCGTCTGTATTGATGCTCTTTGTTGTCTGTCCATCCATACACACCCTCCTCTCCCTCCTGCGTTTTGCTTTTTTTTGTTGTCCATCCATACACTTCCTCCTTTCTCTCTTGTAGTGCTGTTCCTCACTGTCCTTCCATACACTTCCTCCTTTCTCTCTTGTAGTGCTGTTCCTCACTGTCCATCCATACACATCCTCTTTTCTCTCTTGTAGTGCTGGTCCTCACTGTCCATCCATACACATCCTCCTTTCTCTCCTGTAATGCTGTTCCTCACTGTCCATCCATACACATCCTCCTTTCTCTCCTGTAGTGCTGGTCCTCACTGTCCATCCATACACATCCTCTTTTCTCTCTTGTAGTGCTGTTCTTCGCTGTCTATCCATACACCTCCTCCTTTCTCTCTTGTAGTGCTGTTCCTCACTGTCCATCCATACACTTACTCCTTTCTCTCTTGTAGTGCTGTTCCTCACTGTCCATCCATACACCTCCTCCTTTCTCTCTTGTAGTGCTGTTCCTCACTGTCCATCCATACACATCCTCCTTTCTCTGTTGTAGTGCTGTTCCTCACTGTCCATCCATACACATCCTCCTTTCTCTGTTGTAGTGCTGTTCCTCACTGTCCATCCATACACATCCTCCTTTCTCTGTTGTAGTGCTGTTCCTCACTGTCCATCCATACACATCCTCTTTTCTCTCTTGTAGTGCTGTTCCTCACTGTCCATCCATACACTTCCTCCTTTCTCTCTTGTAGTGCTGTTCCTCACTGTCTATCCATATACCTCCTCCTTTCTCTCTTGTAGTGCTGTTCCCCTCACTGTCCATCCATACACCTCCTCCTTTCTCTCTTGTAGTGCTGTTCCTCACTGTCCATCCATACACATCCTCTTTTCTCTCTTGTAGTGCTGTTCCTCACTGTCCATCCATACACTTACTCCTTTCTCTCTTGTAGTGCTGTTCCTCACTGTCCATCCATACACCTCCTCCTTTCTCTCTTGTAGTGCTGTTCCCCTCACTGTCCATCCATACACCTCCTCCTTTCTCTCTTGTAGTGCTTTTCCTCACTGTCTATCCATACACATCCTCTTTTCTCTCTTGTAGTGCTTTTCCTCACTGTCTATCCATACACATCCTCCTTTCTCTCTTGTAGTGCTTTTCCTCACTGTCTATCCATACACATCCTCTTTTCTCTCGTGTAGTGCTTTTCCTCACTGTCTATTCATACACATCCTCCTTTCTCTCTTGTAGTGCTGTTCCTCACTGTCCATCCATACACATCCTTCTTTCTTGTAGTGCTGTTCCTCACTGTCCAACCATACACATCTTCCTTTCTCTCTTGTAGTGCTGTTCCTCACTGTCCAACCATACACATCCTCTTCTCCCTCCTGCAGTGCTGTTCCTCACTGTCCAACCATACACATCTTCCTTTCTCTCTTGTAGTGCTGTTCCTCACTGTCCAACCATACACATCCTCTTCTCCCTTCTGCAGTGCTGTTCCTCACTGTCCAACCATACACATCTTCCTTTCTCTCTTGTAGTGCTGTTCCTCACTGTCCAACCATACACATCTCCCTTTCTCTCTTGTAGTGCTGTTCCTCACTGTCCAACCATACACATCTCCCTTTTTCTCTTGTAGTGCTGTTCCTCACTGTCCATCCTTACACATCCTCCTTTCTCTCCTGTAGTGCTGTTCCTCACTGTCCATCCATACACATCCTCCTTTCTCTCCTGTAGTGCTGTTCCTCGTTTTCCATCTATACACTCTCCCTCCTACATTTCTGTTCTTTATTGCTCATCCATACACATCCTCCTCACTCTCCTCTAGTGCAGTTCCTCGCTGTCTGTCCAAACACATATTCCTTTCACTCCTGTAGTGCTGCACATTGCTGTCCATCCATACACATCAAAGAGAAAAAAATCCGGCACCACGATGTCTCAAAAATAATATATATATACAAGTATATTAAAGGATATGTAAAGGTTTGTGTAAAAAAACAAAACACAAACATGTCATACTTACCTCCTCTGTGCAGTTGGTTTTGCACAGAGTGGCCCTGACCCTCCCGTTCTGTGGTCCCTCAGCGGTGCTCCTGGCTCCTCCTCTTCTCGAGTGCCCCTTTGGAGAGCCACACTCCCTCGGGGCAGTTGTGTCCTGTGTCCTGCTGCTGCGTCCATTGACACAGAGACCAGGACTTGGCCCCGGCTCCCGCATCATTGGATTTGATTGACAGCAGGCGGGAGTCAATGGATGCGCTGCGATCTTATCCAATCAGGACCCAAGACGTCGGCTGGAGCTGGTGTGCTCGTCCCCGTCGCTGGAAAGACCGGGTTCATGTAAGTAAAAGGGGGGCTCTGGGGGGCTGCTGCATCACAGGAGGTTTTTCACCTTAATGAATAGAATACATTATGGTGAAAAACCTTGAGGGTTTACAACCCCTTTAAATCCATCCAATAAAAGGAATCAACACTAGTAATTATTGAAGCGTTTCAGCCTCTCACATAGGCCTTAGTCCCAATAAAATTACAACATGAAAGCAGGTTTTAAAACCAATAATTACAGGCAGTGGCATCGCTAGGGGGTGGCTAATGGGCCTAGAGCCCCCAATCTGGGGCCCATAGCCCCGAGTCCAGGGTTGGCCCTACCATGAGAGTGTCGTGGGGCTGCCTGACACAGCACTGTCCTGCACAGCCACGGCACACTTACTGAGTCTGCACTCCTTTATAACACTGCTACAGAAAACGAACTGGATACATTCCACTTGTCATTACTAATGTCGCTCTCTTTTCATTTACAGGTTGCCGGTATACACACTCCGAGACACCTCACGCCACATTAGCCAGTGTTGCACCAGTATTTTCTGTGGTAAGCTAAAAACCTTTGTATTCTTCTTAGAGCCACTGTAACCATCAGCTGATCACAGCAAAGCATGACAGCACTGATAAAGGCTCAGTATGCAGGCCTTATGTACTGTAACCTCTGATATACGATGTGGAAAGGGATCATTCTCTCCAGGTGCGGACCTGCATTTTTCTGCACTTGAAAAGCGCAGGTCTCCACAATGTGATACAGAAAATAATTGCGTTCTACAGTTGGGGAAAATGAATTATTTGATCCCCTGCAGATTTTGTAAGTTTGTCCAGTTACAAAGAAATTAAGGGTCTATACATTTTATCATCAGTGTATTTTAAATAATAGAGACAGAATATCAACGAAAAATCCTAAAAAAACACATGATGCAAAGGTTATAATTTGAGTTGCAGTTCAGTGAGTAAAATAAGTATTTGATCCCCTACCAACCAACAATAATTCTGGCTCCCACAGACTTAATGCGTGCATGTGGAACTACAGTATGTGCTCATGTGGTAAACAGATTAGTCCTGTCAATTTAAGGTGGTCCTAACAACAAGTAGTTATGTGTGCAAAAGACACCTGCCCACAGAATCTTTCTTCCATTTAAACTGACCATCATGGGTGAGACCAAAGAGCTGTCAAAAGACATCAGGGACAGGATAGTAGACCTGCACAAGGCTGGAATGGGCTACAAGACCATCAGCAAGAAGCTTAGTGAGAAGAAGACAACTGTTGCAGCAATTATTCGCAAATGGAAGAAATACTAAATAACCATCAATCGCCCATGATCTGGAGCTTCATGCAAGATCTTGCCTCATGGGGTAAGGATGATCATGAGAAAAGTGAGGGTACAGCCCAGATATGCACGGTAGGAGCTTATGAATGATCTCAGTGCAGTTGGCACCACAGTCACCAAACAAACCATTGGTAACACAATACCCTGCCATGGATTGAAATCCTGCAGCGCCCGCAAGGTCCCCCTCCTCAAGAAGGCACATGTACAGGCCTGTCTGAAGTTTGCCAATGAACATAAATGATTCAGAGAAGTATTGGGAGAAAGTGCTGTGGCTAGATGAGATCAGAATTGAGCTATTTGGCATTGCTGTGTTTTGGAGGAAGAAAATGCTGACGATGACCCTAAGAACACCATCCTTACAGTCAAGCACGGAGGTGGAAACAATATGCTTTGGGGCTGTTTCTCTGCTAAAGGTACATGCCAACTTTGCTGCATTGAAGGGTTAATAGACGGGGCCATGTACTGTAAAATCTTGGAAGAGAACCTTCTTCCCTCAGCCAGAACACAGAAAATGGGTCGTGGATGGGTCTTCCAGCATGACAATGACAATGACCCAAAGCAGTGCTTCAAGGAGAAGCACATTAAGGTTGTGGGGTGGCCTAGTCAGTCTTCATTCCTTTTTTAATACCTTATTCCTATCAAACATTTAAGGAGGGAGCTGAAACTTTGAGTTGCCAAGTGACAGCCAAGAAACCTTAAGTATTTAGAGAAGATCTGTAAAGAAGAGTGGACTAAAATCCCTCCTGAGATGTGTGCAAACCTGGTCACCAACTACAAGAAAAGTCCTACCTCTGTGTTTGCCAATAGGGGTTTCTCAATCAAGTACTAAGTCATGTTTTGCTTGGGAATCAAATACCCTGTTTCCCCGAAAATAAGCTCTACTCCGAAAATAAGACCTAGTGTTATTTTCGGGGATGGCTGCAATATAAGCCCTACCCCAAAAATAAGCCCTAGTTAAAGTCGTAAAAACACGTAATCTGTTTTGTAAAAAGATTATATAATGTGCAGTGTGTCTCCTTTTGTAAATGTATTGTGGAAAATGCATAATTTACAGCACTGCTGGGCACTCACGTGACCCGCCGGAGATCTTCTCTTCTCCTCTCGGCTCACGTCAGTGGCCCCTCCCTCTGCAGTGCTCGGAGTGGTAAAAAGTAGAGCTCTGGTGGGTCACGTGAGCACCCAGCGGTCATGTAAATAAGGTATTTTCCACAATAAAGTTACAAAAGGAGACCCACTGTACATTATATAATCTTTTTACTGAACAGATTACATAATTTTGCAAGGACTTTAACCAAGGTGTATTTTTGGGATTACAGAATGTCATAATGTTGACTCCTGAGCTGACGGGGAGAGAAGACAGGGGACACAGGAACTTTTTATAAAACATTTTATTGTTTTATTCCAGGTTTTTTAGAACATAGGGAGGGGTAA